>JAECWR010000255.1:4125000-4132500 GCA_018150935.1 Drosophila pruinosa | reverse complement strand
ATCATGAAGCAGTGAGAAAGGAGATAATGTTTGCATTGACCCGTAGCCCGGTGTTAACAATTTTCGATCCACAGTATCCGGTTGAGCTTCATACAGATGCTAGCTCTGTGGGTTATGGTGCGATACTCATGCACAAGATAAACGATAAAAACCATGTTATTGAGTACTACAGTAAATGTACAACCCCAGCAGAGTCAAGGTATAATTCATATCTTTTGGAAACTCTGGCAGTATTTAACGCAGTGAAATATTATCAACATTATTTGAAAGGTATCAAGTTTACAGTATTTACCGACTGTAACTCTTTAAAGGCAAGTCAACAAAAAATTGAGTTAGATGATAAGGTATATCGATGGTGGTTGTATTTACAATCATTTGAATTCGATATTGTGTATAGGAAGGGAAAACGCATGGCGCATGTGGACTTCTTCTCAAGAAACCCAATATCGAAAAAGTTACAGTTTGCTGCCAAATCTCCTGAAATGCGTGTAAATTTAACTGAATTGAGTGACATCTGGCTTATAGCTGAACAGCAGCGAGATCTCGAAATAACATCTTTAATCTCTAAACTACAAAACCATGAATTGAACGAGAGTCTTGCTAGTACGTATGAGTTGAGAGCTGGTTTGCTGTATCGTAAAATTCAGAGGAATGGTAGAACCCGTTGGTTACCCGTAGTTCCAAGGTCTTATAGGTGGGCTGTCATTCACCACATTCACGAGGCTATAATGCACCTTGGTTGGGAAAAGACTCTTGACAAAGTGTATAGCTGTTACTGGTTTGTAGGAATGAGGAAATACGTACGAAAGTTCGTTGACAATTGCATCACGTGCAAACTATCGAAACCACAATCTGGGAAAATTCAACAAGAAATGCATCCGATTCCTAAAATCGAAATACCCTTTCATACGGTACATGTGGACATCACGGGTAAACTGAGTGGCAAGAACGACCAAAAAGAGTATATCATAGTCCTTATAGATGCGTTTACAAAATACGTTTATTTACACCATACTCTGAAGATAGATGCAGCCAATTGTATAGTATCAGTGAAGGCACTTATTTCCTTATTTGGTGTTCCATCCCGTATCATAGCAGACCAGGGACGATGCTTTGCGGGATCTGAGTTTAAGGAGTTTTGCTCTGTGCATAATATCGAGTTGCATTTAATTGCCACAGGAGCTAGTCGAGCGAATGGACAGGTCGAGCGTGTAATGAGTACCCTTAAAAGTTTACTAACGGCGGTGGAGACAGGCCAACGTTCGTGGCAAGAGGCATTAAAAGAGGTTCAGTTAGCAATAAATTGCACATTCAATCGGGTCACTAAGTTTAGTCCATTACAGCTTTTAATTGGAAAAGACGTAAGACCATTAGGGATGCTATCGAATATTGTTGAAGAAAAATATGATAATCTACAGAATCTAAGAGCACAAGCAAAAGTTAATATAGAAAGTAATGCTAATTATGATAAGGAAAGAAGCGATAAAAATAAGGCAAACGTTGTAAAGCATAAAGTGGGTGATCATGTTCTGCTCAAGTGCGAAGAAAGAAATCAGACCAAACTAGATCCCAAATTTAAAGGCCCGTTTGTTATAACCGAGTTACTTGAAGGAGACCGATATTGCTTGAAGTCATTAACAAGCAAGCGAACCTACAAGTATCCTCATGAGTGTTTGAGGGCGCTACCGGTCGAGACAGTTTCTGCAGAGATGGATGAGGATATGATGAGTGGTGGCGTTGAAACAGACGCAAATGGTGGCGTTGAAACATACGCAAGAGACAGTTCCAGTGAGAGTACTGGCGTTGAAACAGACGCAATTGGTACCAATGAGGGTACAAGTGGCGTTGAAACAGACGCATAAAGGTGTAACGTCATGATCCAAAAGGCCTCTTCGAGAAACATAGGTAGACTTGGTGCGCTATCTGGACATTCATCTGTATGATTTGAATAACAAATTAGTTGTAAAGATTATGTTTAAAATAGATTTTAAGAAAGAGGAAGAAATACTTGAGCAGGGTATATCAACATGGATTGCTAAAATTATACACGAGGACGTGTAAAAGTCAGGATTGGCCGTGTCGGACAATTGGTAGCATTATTTGAATTTAGTACAGCAACATGAATATTGTATGTGTCAAAATTGTAATAAAGAAGAATAGAGAAAACAGAACAACTGTCATTGCTGTCTTGTGTTCTTTATATCACTGAGAGTCGGTGAGAGGACTAACTGCAAATTCTCTCACTGAGTGTGACCCGTGCCTACGTGTTCGGTGTGTTGCCTCTTCCGTTGGTTCGTCCTGCGTACGTCACTTGAAGAATAGTGTGAGCAAGACTGGACTGGCTATTTGCTGTGTGTGCGAATGAGCAGGATGGCAAGTGTGTCATAAGCACGTGGCGCAAATAGATTTTGGCGACGAGCGAGCAAGGATGAAAAGAGAGAAGCCAGTCTTGCTAGAATATTCGTGGTACACAGACGATATTATTTTGTGAAACGACGACAAGTGGAACGATGGCGCCGACGAAGGCAACGGGGCTCACTGCTCGAGGTGCTAAGAATACTGAAGCAATAGACGCTTCGACACGTGTATGTTTCTTCATTCGCTGTGCATCGATCATTGAGTGATTATTATTGGAATAAAAATAATAAAATAAATAAAATAAATAAATCCGAAATCGAAATTATACGTGTATGTTTTTTCATTCGCTGTGCATCGTTCATTGAGTGATTGTTAGAATAAAAATAATAAAATAAATAAAATAAATAAAATAAATGAATAAAATAAATAAATTAAATAAATTAAAAAAAAAAAAAAAAATAAATAAAAAAAAAATAAAAATAAATAAAAAAAAATAAATAAAAAATAAATAAAATAAATAAAATAAATAAAATAAATAAAATAAATAAAATAAATAAAATAAATAAAATAAATAAAATAAATAAAATAAATAAAATAAATAAAATAAATAAAATAAATAAAATAAATAAAATAAATAAAATAAATAAAATAAATTAATAAAGTAAATAAAAAAAAAAAAAATAAAAAATAAATAAAAAATAAATAATAAATAAATAAAATAAATAAAATAATGTATTTAATTATTTTTGATAGATAGATACAGATAGATAGATACAGATAGATTGATACAGATAGATTGATACAGATAGATTGATACAGATAGATTGATACAGATAGATTGATACAGATAGATTGATACAGATAGATTGATACAGATAGATTGATACAGATAGATTGATACAGATAGATTGATACAGATAGATTGATACAGATAGATTGATACAGATAGATTGATACAGATAGATTGATACAGATAGATTGATACAGACAGATACAGATAGACAGATACAGATAGACAGATACAGATAGATAGATATAGACAGATAGATATAGACAGATAGATATAGACAGATAGATATAGACAGATAGATATAGACAGATAGATATAGACAGATAGATATAGACAGATAGATATAGACAGATAGATATAGACAGATAGATAGAGATAGATAGAGATAGATAGAGATAGATAGAGATAGATAGAGATAGATAGAGATAGATACAGATAGATACAGATAGATAGAGATAGATAGAGATAGATAGAGATAGATAGAGATAGATTCAGATAGAGATAGATAGAGATAGATTCAGATAGATAGATAGATAGAGATAGATAGATAAAATAAATAAAATAATTAAAATAAATAAAATAAATAAAATAATTAAAAAAATTAAAATAAATAAAAAAATTAAAATAAATAAAAAAATTAAAATAAATAAAAAAATTAAAATAAATAAAAATAAGTAAATAAAGAAAAATAAATGAATAAAATGAGAAAAAATGAATAAAATGAATAAAATGAATAAAATGAATAAAATGAATAAATGAATGGCAGTGAGGTAGTTTAGAGCCTGGAGAAGGACATAGGATACTTTTTATCCCGTGAAAATCTTTGCAAAAACCGGAAAATCGAAAAAACCGTTTTTAGCAAACGCCATCACCAAAGCAGGCTCTGAATTTAAATTGAAAAAATCGTTTTTAGCAACAAACGTCAACACCAAAGGAGGCTCTGAAATCCGAAATCTAAATTATACGTGTATGTTTTTTCATTCGCTGTGCATCGTTCATTGAGTGATTGTTAGAATAAAAATAATAAAATAAATAAAATAAATAAAATAAATGAATAAAATAAATATATGAATAAATTAAATAAATTAAATAAATTAAAAAAAAATAAAAAATAAATAAAAAAAAAAAAAAAATAAATAAAAAAAATAAATAAAAAATAAATAAAATAAATAAAATAAATAAAGTAAATAAAATAAATAAAATAAATAAAATAAATAAAATAAATAAAATAAATAAAATAAATAAAATAAATAAAATAAATAAAATAAATAAAATAAATAAAATAAATAAAGTACATAAAGTACATAAAGTAAATAAAAAAAAAATAAAATAAAAAATAAATAAAAAATAAATAAAAAATAAATAAAATAATGTATTTAATTATTTTTGATAGATAGATACAGATAGATAGATACAGATAGATTGATACAGATAGATTGATACAGATAGATTGATACAGATAGATTGATACAGATAGATTGATACAGATAGATTGATACAGATAGATTGATACAGACATTTTGATACATATACATTGATACAGATAGATTGATACAGATAGATTGATACAGATAGATTGATACAGATAGATTGATACAGATAGATTGATACAGATAGATTGATACAGATAGATTGATACAGATAGATTGATATAGACAGATACAGATAGAGATAGATACAGATAGAGATAGATACAGATAGATAGAGATAGATACAGATAGATAGAGACAGATACAGATAGATAGAGATAGATACAGATAGATAGAGATAGATAGAGATAGATAGATAGAGATAGAGATAGATAGATAGAGATAGATAGAGATAGATAGATAGAAATAGATAGAGATAGATTCAGATAGATAGATAGATAGAGATAGATAGATAAAATAAATAAAATAAATAAAATAATTAAAATAATTAAAATAATTAAAATAATTAAAATAAATAAAATAATTAAAATAAATAAAATAAATTAAATAAATTAAAAAAATTAAAAAAATTAAAAAAATTAAAATAAATTAAAAAATTAAAAAAATTAAAATAAATAAAAAAATTAAAATAAATAAAAATAAGTAAAAAAATTAAAATAAGTAAAAAAATTAAAATAAGTAAAAAAATTAATAAAGAAAAATAAATGAATAAATGAATAAATAAATAAATGAATAAATGAATAAAATAAATAAATGAATAAAATGAATAAAATGAATAAATGAATAAATGAATAAATGAATAAATGAATAAATGAATAAATGAATAAAATGAATAAATGAATAAATGAATAAACTGAATAAAATGAATAAAATGAATAAAATGAATAAAATGAATAAAATGAATAAAATGAATAAAATGAATAAAATGAATAAATGAATAAAATAAATAAATGAATAAAATAAATAAATGAATAAAATAAATAAATGAATAAAATAAATAAATGAATAAAATAAACGAATGAATAAAATAAATGAATAAATGAATAAAATAAATAAATGAATAAAATAAATAAATGAATAAAATAAATAAATGAATAAATGAATAAAATGAATAAATGAATAAAATGAATAAATGAATAAAATGAATAAATGAATAAATTGAATAAATGCATAAAATGAATAAATGAATAAAATGAATAAATGAATAAATGAATAAATGAATAAATGAATAAATGAATAAATGAATAAATAAATAAAATAATTAAATAATTAAATGAATAAAATAAATAAATGAATAAAATGAATAAATGAATAAAATGAATAAAATGAAGAAATGAATAAATGAATAAAATGAAATGAATAAAATGAAATGAATAAAATAAATAAATGAGTAAAATAAATAAATGAATATATGAATAAATGAATAAAATGAATAAATAAATAAATTAAATAAATTAAATAAATAAAATAAATTAAATAAATTAAATAAATCTAAATAAATTAAATAAATCTAAATAAATCTAAATAAATCTAAATAAATCTAAATAAATTAAATAAATTATATAAATTAAATAAATCCAAATAAATCCAAATAAATCCAAATAAATCCAAATAAATCCAAATAAATCCAAATAAATCCAAATAAATCCAAATAAATCCAAAAAAATCCAAAAAAATCCAAAAAAATCCAAAAAAATCCAAAAAAAAAAAAAAAAAAAAAATCCAAATAAATCCAAAAAAAATCCAAATAAATCCAAATAAATCCAAAAAAATCCAAAAAAATCCAAATAAACCCAAATAAATCCAAATAAATCCAAATAAATCCAAATAAATCCAAATAAATCCAAATAAATCCAAAAAAATCCAAAAAAATCCAAATAAATCCAAATAAATCCAAATAAATCCAAATAAATCCAAATAAATCCAAATAAATCCAAATAAATCCAAATAAATCCAAATAAATCCAAATAAATCCAAAAAAATCCAAAAAAATCCAAAAAAAATCCAAAAAAAATCCAAAAAAATTGAATACAATCCAAAAAAATCCAATACAATCCAAAAAAATCCAAATCAAATCCAAATCAAATCCAAATCAAATCCAAATCAAATCCAAATCAAATCCAAATCAAATCCAAATCAAATCCAAATCAAATCCAAATCAAATCAAAATCAAATCAAAATCAAATCAAATCAAAATCAAATCAAAATCAAATCAAAATCAAATCAAAATCAAATCAAAATCAAATCAAAATCAAAATAAATTCAAATCAAAATCAAAATAAATTCAAATCAAAATCAAAATAAATTCAAATCAAAATCAAATCAAAATAAATTCAAATCAAAATCAAATCAAAATAAATTCAAATCAAAATCAAAATAAATTCAAAAAAACCAAAATAAAATCAAAAAAATCAAAATAAAATCAAAAAAATCAAAATAAAATCAAAAAAATCAAAATAAAATCAAAAAAATCAAAAAAAATCAAAAAAATAAAAAAAAATCAAAAAAATAAAAAAAATCAAAAAAATAAAAAAAAATCAAAAAAATCAAAAAAAATCAAAAAAATAATAATAATAATAAAAATAAAATGAAAAAAAAAATAAAATAAAATAAATAAAATAAAATAAATAAAATAAAATAAATAAGATAAAATGAATAAAATGAATAAAATGAATAAAATAAAATGAATAAAATGAATAAAATGAATAAAATAAAGAAAATAAAGAAAATAAAGAAAATAAAGAAAATGAATAAAATAAAGAAAATGAATAAAATGAATAAAATAAAGAAAATGAATAAAATGAAGAAAATAAAGAAAATGAATAAAATGAATAAAATGAATAAAATAAAGAAAATGAATAAAATGAAGAAAATAAATAAAATGAAGAAAATGAAGAAAATGAATAAAATTAATAAAATTAA